>VDFB02259881.1:0-24441 GCA_007258455.2 Sequoia sempervirens
AATATTTTAATGATTTCAAATCCAAAATTCGATGTTATCTTGTGATATTTGAATTTTGGGAATTAATCTTACGATATGTATAAATACAAGGTTATTTCATTTAGTTTCACCTAGATTTTCAAGTTTTCAAGTCCTAATAGCAAGCACTCATATTCAAAAGGCAAAAGAAAGAGTGAAGTCTTGGAGTAGAATTTTATTGTTTTTACAAGTCTTCAAGCTCATTTTATCATCAAAGATCAAACATTATTCAATAATTGATGATAGATGCCTATGAAGAATCATGATGGATTCTAGGTTTTGGGAGAAGCACTATGAGATTCAACCAAGCCTAATGACTGTTTTCCTAAGTGATTCCATCTTCTATGATCATTCCATTTCCATCCTAAAGAGAGGTATCTTCATATTTATGACTTACTAATGGGATTATAGGTCTTATGCATTGTTCATGTTCATTTAGGTTCTTGTTCTAACACACTTGAGTAGGGTTTCTTTGCATTGTTAGAAATCTTAATCTTAGAAACACTTAAGGTTAGGATCACACACATTTCATGTTTAGATGGAGGAAAACCCCTATCCACCGACAAAACACCAAATTTATTTTGTAGATTTTTGACAAATCTGGATATGAGAGCGGGGATTTCAAATTACAGGAATGAATTGCAGGTCTGGAGCTTCAATTTCATATTCATATTTATAGAAAATCCGATCATGACCCATTCACCATAGGGAAAATGAGTCCCTATTAATGTTACAAGGACAACAATTTTTCACAGTTCCTAAGCTTCAATTTATGATTTAGAGTTTCCTAGAAAAGTATGCCAGGACCCATTCAAATGAGTCCCTATTAGGGTTGCAAAAACAACAAGTTTTGACAGGTGCATAACATTTATTACCTTCAATTTCTCCAGAAAGTTTATTGTTTCCTTATTTTATATGTTAAATCTCTTTAATGCACTTTGTAGATCTAAATTTGGAGTTTTTTTTCTATTTCAAATCTTTCTCCCCAAAGTGATATTTTGGCCTAGACCCTCATCCTAGCAAAAAGGGAAATCAATAGATTCACATCTTGGGTTGACTCACCTAAGGGTTGATTGTCATTTTATTGTGTAGATCCCATTTCCTAATGAATTAAGGAAACATAGGACCTATTTTTATCTCTTTGGATCTACTTTTCCATTTTGGGACACTCCCTATATCCTATTTTTCTTTATTTCATTTTGGTGAACCCGACCTTGTACAATAAAATTCTGAGAATTAGAGTCCTTTCAACCCTAGATCTTAGTTTTGAAATACATTGAATCATCCTTCCATTAAATTTAGGGTTGTTTAATTTTGCATTAGTAAACATTGCATTTAGGGTAAAATTTTCATGTTTGTATTGCTTAAAATCACTAAAAATTAAAAAAAAAGCACTAAAATCTGAATTTATTTTGCATACTATTAGCATTGAAATCATCATTCAATTATTTAGATTCATATTGCACATTATAATTAGTCACATATTTCATCATTCAACCTTAGTCAACATTGCATTTAGAAGCATAAAATCTAGAAAATTTGTTATAGATTTGTCTGCTACAAATCAACAACAACAAACACATAGGATCACCTCAAAAATACAAAAGTCAAATATTAAAAACCCTAATTTGGGACCCATTTTCCCTAGGGTGAATGAGTCCCTATACAGACATTTTCAACAAAAATTCTAAGTGATTTTTAGTCTCTAATCTACATTTTTGTTTTTCTTATCAGACCTAAGAATTAATTTCTTGAAACAATTTTCTTTTGCATTGAAATTGTTGTTCATTTAGTTAGATTTTGCAACAATGGGAAAAGCATTTCTTGCATATTTTAGTTAAAAGTAGCATTAGATTTTTGCATTTTTCTTTTATTTTCAAAATTATTGCATCATTAGATACATTAGTTTACATCTTACAATCATTAGAAAATGAAAACAAAAACCAAAAACATAAATAGAAACAAACAAAACCCTTGGAGAAAGCAATGTTATTTGATTATGTCAAATCTATTTTTCCAAGTTAGCTTATCCCTCAAGCCCTTTAGTAGTGATGAATTTGACAAGTTAGATGAAGCCCTTGAGGACTTCATCTTGCAAGGTCCATCCACTAAGGCTTGTCATGACAAACCAAAACATAGAGATGCAATGCAATCACACCTCAACTTATCATTTATCCTCCCTCACAAAAACCACCAGTTCAAAACAAACTCATGCTCATCTTAGAACCACCTAAAATAAGCCTTTACTTGACAATTACAATGTTTCATAAAAAATGGGTTAGAATACCATTGCTCACACATTAAATGCAAGGAACAATAGGCAACAACAAACCACTCTTGTTTCATTACCTTTGCCTCAACCTATCTTGCCTATTTCTCCTTGTTTTCCTTCACTTAGTGGAAAGGAGTATGATATTGTTGAACAATGTAAGAATGCACCTACTAAGATATCCCTATGGGATCTGATTTAAGCCTCACCAAATTACCATAGTATGCTTCAAACAACCTTGTGACAAGTTATGGTTCCTCCTAATACAAATTCAAACGATGTGGCAGCACTAGTTCAGGGAATGAATGAGGTTAATTTAGATATTGTTTTTCACCAAAGAAAGTTACCATCCTTGGAAGTTAAAAAACAACATGAATCATTCATGATAATAGTCAGCGTTAATCGAATTGGGATAAAGAGAACTCTTGTTGATAATGGTTCGGCCCTAAATGTGTGTAGTTTGAGCCTTTTGGGGAATATTTATATGGATAAGAGTGACATTGTGCTTGATTCTTTGTTTATTCATGGTTTTGAAAACATAAGAAAATAACTGCTTGGAGTCATCACATTACCTATTAAAATTGAGAAGGTAACATTACAAACTCTGTTCCATGTTATGCCTCATGACCTTTTTTACAATCTCCTCTTGGGGAGACCATGGATTCATGAAATGAATGTCATTCCTTCAACCCTTCATTGTGTAATGAAGTATGTCTATAATAGAAAAGTTTACACAATCAAGGCCAACCATGAACCTGAAAATTGTTTGCACATCTAAACAGAAAAATAAGGTCTTGTGAAAATATTGATACCAACTGCAAAAGTGGAAATCTCAAAGGAAGAAGAACAAGAGAAGAACATTGAGGAAGTCACTAAATTATTAGAATATGATTGGGGTTCCTTATATTTCACACCAACATTCATGGGAGAATACAAAATTACAACAAAAGAAACCAATAAGAAAAAGGATCCAATGGTAATGTCAACGTAGAATTTGAAAGAAACACCACAATTATCTACTTCATCCACTCTAGAAGAAGACACAAGTTATACAACAAACTTTGATGAGATAGACTACCAACAACCACCAAATCCAAAAGAGATGAAGAAACTTTATGTAAGAGGTTATGATCTTGTGAAACAATGTTACAGTGGAAAAGGATGTGGAAGAAAAGAACAAGGCATCTGTGTTCCTATAGAGCCTAACACACAAGAAACAAAAAGTGGTCTTGGATATTGTCCTTCTAAGATAACGCAAGAAAAAAAAGGACCCTCACTCAACATCAACAGTGTCATGTGTAACTCCTCTAAGACAACTCTCACTTTGAAGCATATTGAATTGATTGATACAACATGCGAAGAATCATTGGAAAACTTTCAAAATAATCAAGCTTTGAAAGAAATGTTAGGAGTTTATGACAAGTCATTTACTCCACCTAAGAAAAATAGGTTACTTGTGCTATGGTTAGTGCTAAACAAGTGGATGAAGAAAAGGAAATTAATGTAATCGACAGTGAAAAAGATGAACACAATCCTGAAATTTTGAGACAAAAAGAACTTCCTTTGGGAGATACAATCAACATACCAATGGATACAAGTAATAAAGAAAGAGTGAAACTAATGAAGAAAGAGTGATTAAAATAGGAAAGTGCCTTGATGAAGATGAACAAGAAGATCAAGCTGAAATTTTTTGCCTGGACTTATTCGGATATGCTAGGTATCGATGCTGAGATAGTCACAAACAACATAGTTCTTGAGGAAGATGCTAAACTAGTAAGACAAAAAATACGAAAGATGAATCCTAAGATAGCTTTATTGATTAAAGATGAGATTGAGAAACTTCTTGAAGGTACTTTTATATGACCTATCAATTATTCTCCTTGCATATCAAACATTGTTGTTGTCGCAAAACCTAATAATCGTATTAGGATGTGTATGGACTTTCGTGATTTGAATAAAGCATCTTACATGATAGTAGATTCAACTTTAGTACATGATTTTTCATCATTCATGGACGGATTTTTTGGATATAATCAAATATTTATCAATCCTCAAGATCAATATAAGATAGTATTTACTACAACTTAGGGAACATTTTTTGGGTGGTTATGCCTTTTGGATTAAAGAATGCAAGTGCAACATATAAAAGAGCTATGACATTGATATTTCATGATTACATAAACAAGATTTTGGAAGATTGTGTTGATGATATTCTAGCCAAATCTTTATCAACAAGACAATGTTAACATCCTTCATAAAATATTTGAAAGAATGTGAAAATATAACATGAGATTGAATTCAAAAAAGTGTCTTTGGCATGGATAGTGGAATTTTTTTAGGTTTTATAGTATCTTGCAAAGGCATTGAGGTGGACACAAAGAAAATCGATGCTATCATTAACATGCCACCTCCTAAAGACATTTCTCAATTGTGTACTTTACAAGGAAGAATTCAACCTATTTATCATTTTGTAGCATCTTTAGCAAACCAAACATTTCCCTTTATGCAAATCCTTAAGAAAGAGGTTAAGTTTAAGTGGAATGAGGATTGTAAATAGGCCTTTGAGAGTTTGAAAGATTATCTTGCTACTCCACCTGTTTTACAACCCACTATGCAAGACAAACCATTTATCCTTTATACAACAACACCATCCCATGCTCTCACAAAATTGTTGGATCAACAAGGAAACAATGGTAGAGAAAATCCCATTTATTACATTATCTAACCTTGGTGGATTATGAGACACGATATACAATGATAGAAAAATAATTTTTTTCTCTTGTATTTTCTACTAGTAAATTGAGACACTACTTATTAAACACAAAAATTCATGTGATGAAAAAGTTTGATCCTTTAAAACACACATCTTAAACAATTATGCCTCTAATATCCCAGATGTGCTACACTCCATCTAGCACTTTTCTCGTGACTGGGAAAAAATCAATAAACTAGATCTCTAACTTGCACACCAATCAATACGAGGCCCCATGATTCAAAGATAAAATAGTTCATACATCAAAATACCTTCCTTGAGATCCACAAAACAAATTGATAATAGGAAATTACATATGAGTCAATGTACACAACTCTGTCGGATGCCCTGTTTTAGCTTTGACAATTAACACATATCTTCAATTTGACTTCTGGTATAGGCAAATACTGAGGTGCAGATGGGATTAATGACTAGGGTTTCCATCAATGATAACACCAGATGACTTGTGTAGCATCTCTTGCCAACAGATTTCACGTATCTAGTTGTTTGTATGGTGTATTGATATTACATTGGTGTTCACATTTTGTGCTAATAAGTCTATCCTTAGCCAACCTAATGAATGTAATGTGTAATGATAAAATATTTTTGTTATGTGGATATATGTGCGACCTATTTTAGGTCCTTGTCAATATAATGTAGCATGGTGGAGGTTTGAATTATCTTTTGAAATATTTTTGTGAATGCTTGAAGTCGACAGTTGGTATTTTTTGGTAAATAAGAAGTGCATCTAATTAGGCCAAACTAATTGATGCTTTTGTAGAGATTAGATATATATATTGGATAAAATTTGAAGTTGTGAATGTGAATAAGAGTGAATATGATGAAGTGTGTTAAGTCGGGCTTTTATCGAGCTACATCGAATGAATCTACACTCTCTAGGTGTACTCCATCAGTTCATTTTATGGCTGTAAGCCATTTGTTGTCATTGTATTTTTTTAGGCAATGAGCCTTTGTTTCTGGACAATGAGTCCTAATAGTGAGCCACCCATTTTGTAATATTTTATAACTCGTTATACTATATTGTGAGCTAACACTCACTGTGGTTTTTCCCATTTTGGGTTTTCCATGTAAAAATCTTGATGTTCATGTGTTCTCTAATTTCATGTTCTGATAATGCTTTTAATTATCTTTGATGTTGTATACATTGGTATAATTGGATGGTATTTGATCAGAAAATTTAAGATATTGATTCACCCCCCTCTTAGTATCTTGGACATTTAACAATTGGTATCAAATCTTGGTTCCTCCAAAAAGGCCTAACAGCTTGAGGAAGATATTGAAGATGGAAGAAATGAATGATAAAGGAGAGCTCTGGACTGCTCTTGAGGATCTTGACAAAGTTGAAAGAGAAAATAGAGATCTGAAAGAAAATATTGAAGATGCAAATGAATGTATCTGAAAATTAAAGGAGCAGTTGAAAAAGTTCAAAGATAGGCACAAGGAAGTGACTAGTCGGTTAAAAAAGGCTAATGAAGATATTGCCAATTTGAAGGTACAAGTAGAAGAGAAGAAAAGAGTTGAAGAATGTCTAAACAAGTTGGTACAAAGAAAATCTAAAGATTGCACCAAGCTTTAACAAGAAGTTGTGAACTTGAAAGTAGATTTGGAGAAGGAAAAACTCTTTGAAAACAATTTCAAATCTAGCTCAAATAGGCTTGATGAATTGACTATAGGATAGAAACTGAATAAAGATAAAGGTGGTCTAGGAAATGATACCAATGAAATTTCTAAAGTTGTCGACAATCAGGAGACTTAGAATAAAGGAAAGTAGAAAAGAAATTCAAAGAACTCTGCTAGGAGACCTTTGGTAAGACAACCTAATGCACAAAGGTATCCTTCTTTTAATGGCACTTTTTTTTCGTGCAATAAATTTGGTCACAAAGCAACAAAATGTGGGAGTAGGATGAATCTGTTCCCTAGTCCTTTTACTGGTCAATGTTTTGCATGAAAAAGAATTGGACATACAGCAAGTGAATGTAGAACCCTGATGATGAATCAATTTAATGGAAGAAGAATGAATCAATCATTTAATGGATATTCCTATACCTACAAAAAGTATGGACATAAAGCTAACCAATGTAGAACAAGAGTCAGTGGAAGTCAATCTAATAAAAGAAATATTGTATGCTATAATTGTAACAAACTAGGACATGTTTCAGGAATTTGCAAAAGCAAGAAGAGTAAGGAGACCAATCCGATGGAAAAGAGTGAATCTGTGAAGAAGGTTAACAAAGATGAGATTAAGCAAGAGATGAATAAGATTTGGAGAAAGAAAGAAGAATGGGAGAATACTGATGAGTTTGTGCCCTCATTCGGTACAAAAAATTTATTCGGTAATTAGACCAAGCAAGGTCATAGGGGGAGAATTATCATAAAATTATAAGAACCCCTAGGATAAATGGCATGTCAGAGGTTGGCATGAGGATGAAATGTGAAGATTGAGGTTTCAAAGGTTTTGAGAAAGGAACCAGTGGAAAATATGGAGGGATGATCTTTTGCAGAGCGAATTAGGATTTTTTTATGAAAAAGAGAAGAGTTTTTAGCAGCTTTTTGGATTCTGCCACATTTAATGCAAATTAGGGAAGATCATTATTTTATAAGGGAAATGTTCAAGGAATTTTGATCATTCAAGCATTTAGAGAAATTATAGAGCTTTTGGAGTGTTCTTGAAGAGAATTGAATTTTGAGTTGTGGAAACCCTAGTTGCAGTCTCTCATGCAAAAAAAGGTATTTTTACCCTCTAAGCAATTGTATTTTCACTTTGGTTAAGTTGCTTGAGTTCAAAACTGGCAGAATGGCAACTCCTGTTGTTGTGAAAGTGTCAGAGAGGTCGAGGACCTCTTATAGAAAATATTCGTCAAAGGTTTTCAAAGATGACCACAGGGGTGCATTTTCATCAATTCCACATGGAATAATGTCGACTGAAGATACAAGGATGTATATTCATGTGAAGTATGAGGAATATGATCACTCTAAATTGATTGATATTAGGAAAAAAGTGCTTAATGGTGATGACTTCTTGGTAAAACCTAAGTACTCGAATGTGGTTAAGAAAAGGTTGGATAAATGGAATAATTTTCCCAATTTCAGCCACAATGAGAAATATGTGAAACCAATCCTAAGGAGAATCCATGACAAATTCCTCTTGACTAACCGCCTGCACCTAATAACTAAGGAAGTAGTTAGGGCTGTAACAGGGCTTTGGGATAAAGGTACAGTGCCTGTGTTAAAATCTGTGAAGAATGAGGTGGTAATGGAACTCACAGGAGCAACATATAACAAAAGAGCCCTAGTGACAAAAACCATTACTAATCTTGCTATGAAAAATGAATCCATGATGATTGGACATAAAATATATTTCACAAATAGAGAGAATTTTGTATTGGCAACAACAATCTATATTGGTTTTGATATGGTTGTGAATGGTGTTGATTATGATCTTTGTGAGATTCTTAGGTTATAGTTGCTAGAGAACCTGAAGTCAACAAAGGAGAGGAAGTATGCCTTCAAGTTTGGTTCATTGACTATATGCTTATTATTTTATTTCATGAAGAGACTTCTGGGAAAGAATGAAGAAGTACATTGGGACTCAACCAAACTAGTAGGGCATCAAATTTTTTATTATATACATAGTTTGGGAAATTTGGATGCTCAAGATAATGCTCTAATAACATTCTTTGTTGTATTTAAAAGAAACATGAATGAAACGAGAAGGATTTCAAAGAAAATTGTTGAGAAGTATAAAGATGATATCATATTCCATGTTTCTTTTGATGAATGCATGATTGAGGTTGTGGAACCTTGTACCATCTGGATTCAACCTCTAGGATATGAGGTAATAGAAGATGAAGCTAAAGGATATGTGTAATTATTGCTGAAGAATCCAAAGGACCCCGACGAACCCAGAATCGAGACATGCTGAAAATCTATGGAGATTCATATGGAGCAGAAAAATCCTAAGATTAGGAAGAAAGTAGAGAAAACACTTAAAGAAGTTGGATTCATTGATGAGGAGATTGCTCTTGGAAGGGCTTGGGGAGAATGATTGGATACAAAATCATCTAGCCTGAGGAGATCTGGAAGGACTACCTCTGCAAAGACCTCTGCAACCCCTGCAACAAAGGCTAAACCCTGCACTGTTGATAAAGGAAAAAGTCTTATTTTCACTAGACCAACTACTATATCTAGGATGAGGAAAGAAACTCCTCTAGCTGTCCCTACAAAGAGAGGAAGGAAAGAGAAAGCGACAAGAGAAAATAACCTCAGTGTTACAAATGATTGGGATGAAGAAGAAGATCCTAAAGAAAAGTTGGTCAGAAGAAAAAGAGGAGGCTTTCCCTTTAGTGTAGGTGCATCTACAAAAGTTGTTGGTTCCAAGAGAGTACATTTTCTATCATCTTTTAACGATGAAGAAGAGTGAGAGTTTGGTATAAATGTGCACACCAAGCCAAAATCAAAGAAGGCTAAGGTAGTTGGTGAAGCATCTAAGGACCAGAGAGATGAACAGAACATTTTGGTACTGGTCCCCGATTTAAACTAGAGCCAACTCTTAATTACTTGCTAAATTTTGAGAATATGCTTCAACCTACAACTAAATACTATGATAAGGCTGGAGAAGAAGACAAGAATGCTTTTCTTTTAGCTATTATTCAAGATTTTATCATCTTAGAATTCAAATGGGATCACATAAGGAAAGATGTACCTGAAAGCATGTGGGATAATCTGATCAAAAGGACATCATAAGCTGTTGTATTTGAAGATAAAATCAGAAATGTTGCGTATAATAAGATTAGGTTTTCCTTGACCCCTGATGATCTAAAATTCTTGAAGAAAATATATGCAGAAATGTTTTGGATGAAGAGTAGAGTAAACATGTTGATGAAAATAAATAAGAAGTTGACAAAGAAAGTAAGAAAGGAAATAGCAAAGGTAATATGTGAGACAGCATAAAATTATAGTATGATTAAGACCAATGGTGATGTTGTTGCTAAAAATGCTGAGGAAAATATTCCCCATGATATAAGTAATGAAGATATTTTTGGAAATTTTGATGTTGAAATTAATATTGGTGATGAAAATAATGAGAAAAATGAAGGAGAAGTTGAGCCTGAGATGCATGATGATGTTGCTCTATAGTATGCTAAAGCAAAAGAAGGCAATAATGAACAAGTAAATTTTGAAGAAGGAAAAGGAAATGAAGAAAAAGACAATCTTGAGGAAGAACAGAATAAAAATGAGAAGGATGGAAATGAGGAAGAGGAAAATAATGATAAAGATAAAGATGAAGACAAAGAAGAAAAAAAGAAAGATGAGGAAGAAAAGGAAATAGAAGAAGAGAAGGTAGAGACAAAGGACGAAAAGAAAAATGAAGAAAATGAAAAGAAAATTTTAAAATCTCTCAAGATGCCTAGAGAATCATCCTCCGATAATGATGTTCTAAAAGGATTGCTTTCCAAGAAAATCAGATTTCAGCCAGTAATTCCCCAAGAGATTTTACAAATTCCTATGATTGAAGGGTTCATGGATATGGAGAAGATGCCTCTGACACATAAAGTAATGTTGGGAGATGCTATGCAAGCATCCAGTAGGAAGGAAATTCTGGAAGCACATCAAAAAGGAACAAAACTTGTGGAAGATTCCCTCAAGGCATTATAGGAAATCATACCTCGTACATCCATTGATACATCTCTCACCCCTATTGAAAATATGAGGTTGTTGTTAGACTCTCTTAAGGAGTATACCTCTGGGATTAATGAAAAGGAAACACAAGAGGTTGAGGAGAAATTGGCAGAGAGAAGGTTATTGGCATTGCATGACACGTGTACTCTTGCACACTCTAGAGTTGAAAATAACCTCGATGTAGTGAAGGTTTGTGAGTCAAAAGCTAATGTCGTTCTTGCTTATTGCGTAAAGTGGCTAGATTCCACTCAAAATATTAAGGTTGCTATGGATTCCATTGAGTCTCAGCTATCAATAGTCTTTGATACTTATAGTCTATCTAAAGATAGAGACAACCCAACTTGGAATGCAATCTCTATGCATAAAGAAATTTTTTTTCTTACAAAAGCAAAAGCAAGAAATTATCAAGAAATTTGATAGGTTGAGTGACATTGTAAGAGTTCAATTCACTCCGGTTGGAAAGGCTTTGTCTTGCACAGAAAATCTTGAAAATAAAAACTTGACTCCTGATACTTTAGAAGGTACAGAAGAAATTCTGATTGAGTTGGAGTCTCTGAATAGGTTGTTGATTTCCATTTAGGATAGTCGGGAGAATGGAAAAGCAGTATGGGAAGGTATTCTTAAGGAGCTTCAAGGCTCATCATCTTTCAGTGATATGTGTTTTCTTATTTTTCTTTGCTTTAATGTTTGTCAATTTTTTATGGGACACCCTTTGTCCTTGATGTCAAAGGGGGAGTGAAGAATAGTGAAATGTTGGTGTTAGGGGGAGAAGTGTTGTAAATAAGGTGCTTTGTAAATATTATTTTTGGCACATGTTGCCATCAATGAAAAAGGGGGAGATTGTTGGAAAAATGAAGAACATCTCATTCTGATACTTTGTGTTGTCATTGATGTCATCATGATATATGACCTGCAATGGCAAGATCAAAACTGAAGTTATCCCAGTATTCTAGTACTGTATCTGAACCGGTATTTTCCTTACTTCCTCTGGTATTTTGGTATGCATTTATTTGCTGGTAATTTCTATTGTTGGAAGTTTTGGAAAATGGTTTGTAGATGTTGAGAGTGCGTACACTCAAGATTTCATGTATCCAATTGTTCGTATGGTGTATTGGTATTACATTGGTGTTCGCATTTTGTGCTAATAGGTCTATCCCTGGCCAACCTAATGAATGTATCATGTAATGGTAAAATATTCTTGTTATGCAGATATATGTGTGACCTATTTTAGGTCCTTTCCAACATAATGTAGTGTGCTAGAGGTTTGAATTATCTTCTTGAAATATTTTTTTGAATTCTTGAAGTTGATAGTTGGTATTTTTTTGGTAAATAAGAAGTGCATCTGATTAGGCCGACCTAATTGATGTTTGTAGAGAGATCAAATAAATATACATTGGATAATATTTGAAGTTTGTAGATTAAAATTTTGGTGTGGTGTGAATGCAAATAAGAGAGAATATGATGAAGTGTGTTAAGTCAGTTTACTGAGCTACATCGGAACTGAATTTGCACTCTCTAGGTAACTCCATTAGTTCATTTTCTAGTTGTGAGCCATTTTTTGTCATCCTAATTTTGTAGGTAGTGAGCCTTTGTTTCTAGATAGTGATTCCTAGCAGTGAGCTACCCATTTTGTAATATTTTATAATCATTTATACTATATTGTGAGCTAACACTCACTGTGGTTTTTCCTAGTTTGGGTTTTCCACGTAAAAATCCTGGTGTTCATGTGTTCTCTGATTTAATGTTATGTTAATTCTTTTAATTATCTTTGTTGTTATATGCATTGGTATAATTGGATGGTATTTGATTATAAAATTTAAGAACATATTGATTCACCCCCCTCTTAGTATCTTGAACATTTAACAAATCAACAAGAAGATGCAATGGCAAGTGTTGCTTCCCTTGTATCTCCTGAAAATCCTTTTGTTGATTTCACATTTATAGTCCAAATAATCCCTAAAACATCAATAGATGATAAAATAAAAGAAGTTTTATTAACCGATAGTGAAAACTCTAACGAGTGGTAAACAATGATATTCAACTATTTAAAAGAAGGTACTTTTCCTGAAACTACAACTAAGAACACTCAAACTCATCTTTAAAATTTTGCATCTAAGTACATAATCCTTGCAAACATGTTATACAAAATATCATTTAATGGTCTTTTACTTGGATGTCTTAAACAATTTGAAATACCCATAGCACTTGATGAAGATCATGCAAGTGCTTGTGGGGGGCATTTTGGAGGAAGATCATTAGTTCAAAAATTAGTTTGTATAGGATACGACTGAAGACATATGGAACACAATTGTTTTTCCTACATTAAGAAATGTTATAAATGTCATGAACACAACAATTTGATTCATCATCCTACTTCTGAGCTTCGTACCCAACTACATATTTGGCCATTCTCGGTTTGGGGATTGGATCTTATTGGAAAAATATCAGCACCCTCTTTCTTTGGGCATACGTTTATCATTACTACAAATAATTATTTTACAAAATGGGTAGAATCTATTCCTATTCATTCCACAACAGCTGATGCAATATGTCATTTCATATTGGAACACATTATTACTCACTTTGGTATCCCTTCTGCATTGATTTCAAATAATGGAACTCCATTTAAGAACAATGACGTGAAGAAATTCTTGGAAACCTTTCATAGTCAACATCGATTTTCAACACCATATTACCCACAATCAAATAGATGAGAGGAATCAAATAACAAGACTCTTGAGTGAATTCTGTAAACAAACAAAAAAAGTAAACATAACAAGGATTGGCATACACAACTAACTTATGCATTTTGGGCCTACCATACAAATATAAAAAAAATCTACTGGAAATATTCCCTATAACCTTGTTTATGGTGTTGAAGCAATAGTGCCCTTGGAGTTAGAGATTCCTTCATTTTGAATTACTCTTAAAGGGTGTTGGCATATGGATTCTAGTGTTGTCATTGATGGCAATTGAAGTCATTTCCATGGTCCATAGATCAGCATCTAGTCATACTAGCAGATAAAGCATAATATTGTGTGTTACCGACAGAATACTTGAAGAACAGGGTATCTGATCAATCAGTTAATTTTTCTACTTCACCAGATCATTGTTTGAGTTTTGGATCACCAAGATCGCTTGTTAAACATGCACGTTATCTTATTACTAAATTTTATGGTTTTGCATCAGTCGTTGTACGAGCTTGGAGATCTAGTAGGATGTTTTTGTCTATTTTCTCATTATGGCCAACCCGGTGTACATAGCGTATCATGGATGTATAAGGAGTAGTTGTTTCAACTATTTTTTGTGTTGGGAATTTTGATTTGGGTCCCTACTGTAGTCTAGTGACTTGTGTGGGTACACATTAATTCCAAGTGGTGATTTGAGCTAACATGTGCAAGAATATTATATTTTGTTTAAAATTTGACATATAGAAATGAAATCCTTGTTAGAGGATATAAAAATGAGATTGGTAATTCATTTTGTATGAGATGCATGAAGTGGTGGTGTGTTGCGATCATCAAGAAGAGCGATTAGGTGATTATGCACAGTTTCACTTGTGCATTAAGATTTTTGCAATACAAGTTGTACAAAGCATAGCAGAATTGTTGAATCAATCAGAAGGACAACAGATTTTCTACAGAGCTTAATCAAAACTGTAATCAGGCATTGTGCATGATATTTCATTAGTTCACTCTTTTGGATCTATTCCAAATCATTGTAGGGCAGTGAGCCCATCCTTTTTGAGCAGTGAGCTCTAGGCAGTGAGCCTGAATGCAAGTGCATTCCCGTCTTGTACTTTTCATTTTGGGTATACATATTATATTGTGGATTGGCCATCCACTGTGGTTTTTCCCCTAATAGGTTAACCACATAAAAAATTTGGTGTTATGGTGTTGTGATTATTTTATTTTTTTTTATGCATGTTTCATTGTTAAATGACAGAATAATAAAGTTGAATTTTTGCACAACACTAATTCACCCCCCCTCTCAATGTTGCTTGCTTCCAACAAAGGGCTTATCAACGATACTACTTATAAAGAGAAATGATTTCATTATCTTGAAATTCTTCATAAACAACGTATCAATTCTCTCGAGCATCTCCAAGCTTATTCTAAGTGAATGTGTTGATGGGTGTTTTAGCACTTTCTCAACATAGGTAGTGCATAGGCGCACTACCTCTCTTGAAAGGTAGAAATTTGCAAGCAAATTACCAATCGCTACCCCAAGGTCTCTTGGGTGTTAGGTCATGACATGAATGGGATTTCTTAGTTGATGTTGATATGATTTTACTGGTAATCACATGGTGACTTACAAAGTTTGGATGGGACGAGCTGAATTTTAAAATGGAGTTCTTGAAATGGGAAGTTAAAGTGTAGTTTGTTACAGGTTTGAACAACAATCATAAACTCCAGTTCTATCTTAAGATTTGGCTTTATAATATGCAATGAACCTTAGCATAGGCTACTTGTTAAAAGAAAAGGAAAAATGGCAAGGAAGAGAAGAGGTTCTTGGATCTTAAACTAGTAATGAATAGTGATCATGGAGAGTTCTACTGTGGATAGCTTCCTTAAAATAGAATTTTAATTAACCAAATTGACTCACAATGTCATGAAACTTGTGCAAGATTCTAAGGACTCCAAATATTCAACCATTCATTCATCATAAGCATGCATGAATAAAAGATAGAAGTTTGGAAGCAACTTTAGTTTATGTCTAGACTAGCTTTACACAACTACTTATCATCAACAAACAACAAAAAGTATGGACAAGAAAGGCATCAACATAACAGAAATCTACACAACCATTGAAAAACATTAAATAATCTACCAAAGTGATCTAAAACCATAAATAACAACAAAGTAAATCTATCTAAATCAGCTAACTATGGGAAATGAACCATGTAACATGCAATGGAAACCCAAGAGTCCACCAAAATCCAATAAACTTCTAGTAAAATTTATGCAGCATGCCTTTACAACAACTCAAATCTCTCTTGAAAATGAGAGGAGACCCCCTATTTATAGTGTTCAAAAAGAAAAATGAATGGCCAAGATTAATTCCCATTGTGTGGCCAAGATTCACTACAAACTATGGTTTCACCTACCCCCAAATATATTACAATTTAAAATTACATCTTTGTCCTTTTCCCTATTTTGTCCTCTTGTTGCAACACTATAGCATTTTGTCTTCTAGCTGATTTCCTTTGCTTCAGTTATTTTGTGAGGAACATTTCATCAAGGATTGGGTTTCCTCCCTACTTCTTTAAAGTGGCATACTCCATAAGCTTGTTGATTAATGCTTGGAGCTTATCAACCTCCATTATGTTAGATTGGAGCACTTGGTAGTTCCACTGCTTGGATCATTCTATGAGCATATCCCAATCTCCATCATACTTAGTAGTGTTGTCCCTGACCTATTCAGATTGGGTGAAATCCTGAGCAGAAAAACTTATGAAATAAGTGGTGAGCTTGCTCGACATTCCATCTTCCATCTTCTTCTGGAAATAAGGCTTTCTCTTTTCTAGATCAATCTTGATGGTAGGCATGTCATAACCTGTCATTAACTCCAAATATTGCACACAATCAATCCTAACATCCTTTTCCCAATCAATGTCAGGCTCTACCTTGTGGAGCTTGTGCTCTAGTATCTCCTTTTTGTGGCCAAATTCCATCTTCCACATATCCACTAGCCAGTGATCATCCTCCACAAATGCAAGCTCCTTTTCCCATGTTTTCTAAGGAATCTTGAGGATGGCCTCGATCTTAGCATAAGTGGACCCTTAAATCCCTAGGAAGTTAGTACAGAACTTCCTTGTTCCTTCTAGGTGTCTTTGGACTTCCAAGAACTTGTTTGTTGTCTTGACAACATGATTAATACCCATGTTTCCAGCATACAAGACTTGTCAGAACCAATCCTTCATGGTTTTAGTCCAATTCTTCCTTTTCTCAAGCTTGTCAATTTTCTCTTTGCACATCAGTTGTGGAAGAGCCAAGGGTGTCATAGGAATCTCTTCCATGGATGACCATTGCTAGATATAGGCTATCAAATCAACCACCTGTGCCTTAAGTTATTCCTTGGAGATCTTATCCTTCTACATAAAATGCACCACTGTGGCAATAGACTCTTGGAGATGATCTATTTTCTTCTTTCTACAAGTTGTCCCCAAGTTGATGGTGGAGATGTAGCTTATTCCTTCTTCTCCCACCACCGGTGTGGCTACTTGCACTATTCTAGATCCAGAGGCATCCATTGTTAGCTTGGATCTAATTTTAGGCTTCTTTTCTTTCTTGGTGTTGATCTGAGCTCAGGCCAAGATGGCATCCAATCTTTCTTTTGGATCTTTTGAGGTAGAGGTCTTCTTTTCTAGTTGCTTCTCCAGCCACTCGAGCATCTAGGATCCTTTTTTGGGTGATTCATGATCACCTTCCTTTGCGATCCTCCTAACTTCAATCTCCTTGTCACCTGGAGTTCCTGCTCTGTTCTAATTTCCTCCCCTTCTTCTTCATTAGAGTCTCGAATGAACACTATATCTTTGATCGGGGACTTGGTGGGTACGTGCTTCTTAGAGCTGTCCTCTTCTTTGTAAGTCTTCTTCGATTCTTCAGCCTCATGCTCATATTTCTTAGGATGTTCCTCTCTATGAGACTCCATCTTAGGCTTACCCATTTCAAACTCTTCCTCAAGTTTATCTTCCTCTCTAATTTCCTCTTCCTCGTCCCGAGGTGATACATATTGCTCTTTCTTTTCTTATCTTTCTTGTTCCGCCAAGAGAGACATTTCTTCACCAAGCTTGGAGCTTTCTTCCTATTCTCCAATTGCAGGCTTAGAAGCTTCCTCAATTTTATCACTTGGCTCCCTTTCTTCTTTGAAAGGTGGCTTTTCTACTTCCTCTCTAGCATCCTTCAATTTTCGAGCCAACTCTTCCTCGAGGTTTGCATCAAAAGTCTCCACAATGTATTTAGTGTTGGAATCTTCTTCTTCATCACTCTCGGAAGACTCTGTTTCTTCTCCTTCGTGGACCACCTTATCAATTTGCAAGTGCTAGTGCTCTGGGTGTTCATGGTAATCATCTGCTTCCTCCTCCAACACCCTTGTCATTTCCTTTTCCTGCCTTTCCAAATCCTTTGATATTTTCATCGTGGCTTTCATCTCTGCTGGTTCAATTGGAGGGGTTGAGGCAGGAATGTTGGCTAGAACCTAGGCTAGGGCAACTTGGATGGTTGGATTCATCAATACTTTAGAAAGCTCAGTGGGAATATTCTACATATGCCCCAAGAAGACCTCTGGAAGTGAGAGTGTGGGTATTGTCCTTGTTGTTTTCTCTAATGAAAGAGATGTGGTTGGGGACATGGAAGTGGAAGAGAGTGGAGAGGTGGTGGCAGAAGAAGAGTCAATCATTACAACCTTCCCAACAGGTAAAGAAGCAAGGTGGACCAAGATATCCACTGTAGGCAGGGAAGTGGCTACCATGGCCTAAGAAATAGATGGAGAGGCAGCAGTAGCAGAGGTAGCAGGTGAAGATTTTGGTTGCTCAACCTCCATTTCCTCTCCCTCATGGAGTGGATCTTCTTGAATAGGAGCCATCTCTATGAAACTGCCTTATATTTTTTGTTTCTTGGAAGGTTAACCTTACGAGGCCTTTCTAGCATATACCTTGGGATTGGGTTGTTACTCATCATTATCTTTTCTTTTCCTTGACCTAGTAACTGGAGGGGATTTAAAAGTTTCTCCTGATAGGGCAACAACTGTCCCACTATTTTTTTCACTCACTAGCTTACTCTCCAGCCCCTCATAGGTCAAAGTGACCCCTTGTTGCTTCAATTGGGAAACTCGCCCATCATTCCATTTGTTTCTTTGAGCCTTGACAGGCTTGGTTAAAATATCAAGGTTGTCAACCTCCTATCATCCCAGTCAATCAGTGGCAGTGAGAGATTGGTGACTGCATTGTATCGAGGATCCATGGGTGTGCTTTAATTCTCCTCCACCTAATCCAGTATGGGGAATAGATTAACTCTTTTTACGAAATATGTGGTCATTCGCATATAGTGCCTCATGCGCAGTTCATTATCATCCTTGAAATTAGCCCATAAGTCTTCAACACTATGTAGATGGGCATACTCAGGTTCAAGTTCCTTCTTGATATAGCCATAGGGATCCATTAGTGGCTGGGCAGTGTGGAGTCTGAAATGGTATTTGGCCAATTCCTTCTCTGAATTGTTGGCACACTGAGAAGTATGCAATTCATATAGCCCTTGATTGAAAGAAAGGGGGTAATGAATCCATGTCCTATGTTTGCTACTTAAAAGAGTGTGCACATGTTGTAGCTTCTGAGAGAGCTCTCATAGTATTATCTGGTCATTGGGATACCAAGGTAGCTTGTAGGGTCTTTATAAAAATCATTCTTCATGAATATATGTGAACTTTGGGTACTATATAAATAGAAAGGAAAATTGTTTTAGAAATGCATTGGCATTGTGGGAGACTCTCCTCTTGAAGTCACCCCTGAGCAATTTGATGATATGACCTATCAAAGCATCATTGACCCTACAGTAATCCCTCTTGAAGTTTCTAAATTGTAATTGAGGGTATTTTTCATAGACTTTCAGCTCCCTACCTTGTTCCTCATCCAATGCTCTAAACAAACCTTTGTATTGTACCTGTTCGGCCAGTGAATAGACCAGGTAGGATGTCATGTAAAACTTGGAGGTTTTCTCTACGGCCATAAATTGCTCGTGGAAGTGGTTGCTGATTATCTTGACCTAGTTGAACATGGCCTCGCCCTAGAGGATCTCCTCAACAAAGTACATCATCCATTCCTAGAAATAGGCTGCAATAGGAAGGCCCATTACTCTGCTCAGCAATGTTACCAAGTCACGGTAATCTTCATAAAAGTCGATGCAAAAGAGCTTCAGGGGAACCTTTGTAGCACTGCCCCTCTTCTCTTTCAACTAATGTTGATTTAGAAGCTTTTTGCATTTTAGCAGGTTTTCATCCCACGTTGCCTTGCAATCATTTATGGTTGGTACTTCCATTTCCCCAAAAGTAGGGATACAGAAAGTCTTCGTTACTACCTTGGCGAACATGTCAACTAAAATATTTCTATCACAGTCTACTATAGTTTTGGTTTCCTCTTGTAAGCCTACCTATAGGCCATCACCAATTCAGTGGCAATGAGGGTAGGAGGAAAGCCCAAAGCCTTAGTTATTCCACTGCCTCTAATTCTTCTTACACTTTCAGTAGTGGGACTGATCCAGACTCTTTGCTTAAATTTATCAATATCCACTTGTTTGATATTTGTATATGTGACCTCCTTCCAAGTTGAGGTGACCTTGGATTTTAGGGGTTCCCTTTGGAACAGAAATTTCATCTAGTCCTTATCTTCTTTCCCATGGGGCACTTTTCCTGTTTTCTTTCCTTTTTCTTTCTCCACGGTCGTTCCCGAAGTTCCCGCACCTGATTCCATATATCATGTAACCAAAGGGGAAACAAACACATTCAAGCATAAAATACATGGAACATTAGTCAAAACCCTGCAAAACAGAATTAGATCAGGTAAAACATCATCCAAGGGTCTTATCATGCTTTCCAAATCATGATTAGTAGCTCATTTAGGGGAATTAAGCCTATGCGGACCCAAGGGTGCGAACTTCCCTAGTCTAATAGCTATTTTTGAAGGGATAACAAGGAAGGTCGGCCCAAAACGTTCCACCCACCCTAGGATTTGGTCAAATTGTGGGGTCCACTAAGAAGAACAAGCCATTTTGGCACATGGGTCGAATTTTTTTAGGTTAGAAGTAATTTGGATTTTTAGTCACACAGGTGCGGAGTAAGCAGAGGCAGTGAGCATCATAGCCATTTGGAATTTCACTATAGAGAATGACACTGGTAGTATAGAAACCTGCAGGCGACGTACTCCCCTACGAGGCCCGCGGGTCTAGAAGGCGGTCTCACCGTAGCTTGATCATTTGAGTCTATTGCAAGTGAGAAAGTGTAGGTGGGTGGTACGTGATAGCCATTCACAAAGGCAAAAGCTAGACGGCCGTCTGGCAGGGGAAAGCTACAGAATTAGGTCTGTAAAAGGCACATGCATTATTCTTCATTCATTGTTTGTCAAACAACTTTGAAAGGATCAGGCCCTACATAGCAGGCCAACAAAGGCTTTTTTCATTCACAACAATGATGCTAGGGCAGAATCTTGGTGAAGGAAACCCGTGAGGAAAATCCAGACGATCATGATGTGTGCAGGGTCCACAGCATGTAAGGGCAGTATCTGACGATAGTTAAAAAAAGTAAACCATCCATGACAACCCATAGATAGAAGCCCACAAAATAGAGTCTACGGGAAGGAGTGAGTGGTTTTGAGGTTCAGAGGACAAGATAGCGTCATGGAGGTCGGGCTCTAAGGTATAGATGATCGGACACTGATAGCTGTTAGGAACGACAGAGTCAAGATGGAGTCCCATGGGCGAAGACCCACAAAGTGCATGTGCCTTAGGATTTTGACAACTTTGAACTCAATGGGAAATCTTTAGGGCAGATCCTACAGGTCATCAGGACAAGGTCCAATAGTCGTTAGAAATTACAAACACTGAGGGGAATTCCATGAGAGGAAATCCATAAAAATGGACCCAACATGATCGATGGATGCCATATTTATGGTTGATCACTTGCAAATTTTGATTAGGTGTAAAATGTTCACACTGAAGGGGATTTCTGTGATGGCAGATCCGATAGGTGAAAATGTCATCTTGAATGTTAAACAATTTTAAAGGCATGCTCATAGCCAAGGAATGATTGTAGGTCCGCGTTAAATGAAATCCCTGGCCCAAGAACGACCACAGTGAAATGAAGCTCCAAAAGCCTCTCACCAACGATTTTTAAGGTTTGTCTGATTTTTAAAAGGTGGGTTTAGTGCATCGGAGGTTGTTCTAGGAAATCTTTAAGTTTTTTGTTTAGAAATATTAACAGATTTTGAAGAAATGAAGGAAACTATGAAACAAGACGCGCGACACAAAATAAACTTCTAGAATCCAATGAAGGAGGAAAAACTAACAGCAATTGAACACTGGGAATCAGTAAACTGGTTCAGCAAGTACAGCGGCGGCATTTGAGGATGGCTTTGACTCACTCTAACTAAACTATCAAGTGAAAATGACATTTCATTCTTAGCTATTTATACATTTTAATGCATTACATTCGCCTAATCAATGTGGGTATGGCAACTCCAAAAGTTGGTGAAACGATTAGATTTTGAAAGTAGCCACGGGAAGGGCGAAGCCCACAAAGCGAACGATAGTCATGGGTTAGCCACTGAGTTGGTGATGGGAACAAAAATTTGGTAGAAGGGTCCCAAGTTGCGGACAAAATTGGTTTGTTGGTCATTCGAAATCGCAAAGGTATTAGGGAAATCTGCAAGGGCGACCCGCATGGGTCGACCCATAGGGCCTTAGGTATGTCACTTTGAGAGGCAAAGGAAAACTGCCAGGAGACCTCCATGATGGCTTAGGAATTAGAAAATTTTGAAGGGGGGAAACATGGTAAACTTAAGATGACTCCTTTAAGGATCAACGACCACTTGGGACACCAAAATAGGGAGCACATAAAATGAGGCAACAACAAAATGACCTGACAAAGTGAAGGAAAGAGAGGGTCCCTGTTCCAAATGGGGCATCTGTACTGAGGGCACAACATAATGCAACGTAGTTTTAATGATAATTTCATCCCTCATGCATTTAATAATGGTGACTTAGAGTTATACAAAAATCAATGTAATGTAAATTCTCTTTTGAATGAAAAAGGAAAATTTAGCTCTAATTGGTTAGGACCTTATGTAATCAAAGAAAACTATGGGTCTAGTGCCTACACATTAATGAAAATGGATGCTACACCTCTAAAAGAACCTATTAATGTCGTGCATTTGTCTCAATATTACACATAGCATTCTCTCTTTTGAATAGTGTGTTAAAGTAGTGTTATTAGATTAGGTAGATGGTGTTCTATTTTATCTCACATTGCTTCATTCTTTGACAAACGATAATAGTGTGTCTTAGAGTCTAAAGTGATTGTTCAACTACTTTGAATTATTACTTTAGTTGTCATACTATTCAAAATAAAATATTGTGTTATGTTAATTTAGATCCTTATATGCATTTAATGTTATTAGATCATAGGTGCATTTAATTTAACATAGCATGCTTCATCACATTTTAGTATCTAATTTAAACTGAAAATGTTTTATTAGATCACATAAACATTAAATTATGGAGATGTTTATTAAACATTCTTAAAAAAGATATTTAATAAATCACATTGACATTTAATTTAACATAAGATCATCAATACTCATATATCATATATATCTTCAAAAGTTCAAGTACATATATCAAGGAATAAAATGCTAATAGGGCCTATGACTGCTAGACCCCTTAGGGGCTAGTGGTGATCACGGTCGTCATGATACAATAGAATGCAATCATGACCTGCTCATCGATTCCCATAGGACCTCTCCTAGTCCAACCCCTCTCCTATATGAGTGCCTCAACGCGCTCTCGATCTATCTGATCTTTGTTTGCTTGCACCCTACCTAGCTCCTCTTGTAGCCTCGACATCTCTTCTCATAAGGCATTCGTCCTCTTATTATCAGTTGGACCTTGAAATGCTCAAAGTGCTAAAATCTCTTATAGAAGTCGGTCAACATGACTAGTGGCACTCTTGTGTGTTGTGCCTAATCTCGCTACTAATTCAAAGAGGTTTGCATGTTGCCCTGTAGAAGGTGGGGGCATGTACTATGGAAGTGTATCATCCTTTGTGCACGGTGGAAGCACTATCTCAGTGGTCACTTTTTGGTAGAGATCATGCAACTCTCACATGGACCCTACAAGATAGAAATCATAATAGGTATTAGTACACATCATCATCATATATATAGAATATACATAAAGATAAAAGTGTAAAGAAAGAACATAAATATCAAATCATCATTTGGATCTCTAATCCGCCAGTCGGTGTATAATCGTACTATGGTGGTCCCTCTCTATGCAGGAAGTCTAGATGGATCGCTACCACTGGCCTCTCCACACTCATGAGTGTGGATATCTAATGTGGGTACCGCATGTGCTCTAGTGACCCTAGTAGGAGATGCATCTCTCCTCTCAAGGGTAATTAGATCCTCCTCTATCTCATCAGTATCCTCACTCATAAACTAGGGATCCTCATCCTCATCCTCATCTATACCTACAAATATATCAGGGATAGTGTCATCATCTGTATCTCCATCAACTTTCTCATCATCTAATCCTCTCTACAACTTGGAAGAGGTTTGGCATGATCTGCAAGGTAGTGCATGGGAGATACATGGGTTGGTTGTGCTCCAAACCAACACTAGTCATAGGCTTGAGTATTTCCTACGTCATCAGCATAAGAGACTGGGGGAACATCATGGTCCCCATCCTCTAAACAACTAATATACACATCCTCAATCATAAGATAACGAGTGTCCCTAGGTCTAGGAGCACTCCATGTTGATCGTAGGTATCTAGGTCGATCCCACAGTGGTACCTAAACATGTCCAAACTAGCGCATGATAGGATCATAGTAGAATGGTCTCAGTATGTAATTGTGTCTCCCTACAACAAATTGAACTTGTTGTTTCCTGCCTAGCTCATGTTTGTCATCTATCCACTATGGAAGCTTGAGATAC